>JAHFWJ010000294.1:0-38777 GCA_028555115.1 Himalopsyche japonica
ACTGTGAGGAATCATTCAACAAAGACAGAGACGTTTGATTCAGGGCGTTCTGATGTATTTCAAGGAAGTTATGACAGAAAATGTTTTGACTTTTGTATGTACGTTAAAAGTACGAGTTGGCTATCCCTGCTTTAAAATACCAAGTGTTGCCTGTCAAACTATGAGGATTAACGCAAGAAAGAGAAATCGTTTTGTTCACAAGACGTTCTGATGGTTATCAAGGACGTTAGTGACAGAAAACAGTTCATATATACGTACGCGAAAAAGAGTTGGCTATCCCTGCAATAAAATACCAAGTGTTGCATGTCAAACTGTGAGGAATCATTCAACAAAGACAGAGACGTTTGATTCAGGGCGTTCTGAAGTATTTCAAGGAAGTTATGACAGAAAATGTTTTGACTTTTGCATGTACGTTAAAAGTACGAGTTGGCTATCCCTGCTTTAAAATACCAAGTGCTGCCTGTCAAACTATGAGGATTAACGCAAGAAAGAGAAATCGTTTTGTTCAAGGACGTTCTGATGGTTATCAAGGACGTTATGACAGAAAAACAGTTCATATATACGTACGCGAAAAAACGAGTTGGCAATCCCTGCCTTCAAATACCAAGTGTTGCATGTCCAACTGTGAGGAATAATGCAACAAGGACAGAGACGTTTGTTTCAGGGCGTTATGATGTATTTCAAGGAAGCTGTGACGGAAAAACTTTTTGACTTTTGTACGTGCGTGAAAAGTACGAGTTGGCTATTCCTGACTTAAAATACCAAGTGTTGCATGTCAAACTGTGAGGAATTATGCCACAAAGAAAATGAACTTTATTTGAGGCGTTCTGATTAATTTCAGAGAAGTTATGACATAAAAACATTTTCACTTTTGAACGTACGCGAAAAAAAAGAGTTGGCTATCCCTGCATTAAAATACTAAGTGTTGCATGTCAAACTGTGAGGAATCATTCAACAAAGACAGAGACGTTTGATTCAGGGCGTTCTGATGTATTTCAAGGAAGTTATGACAGAAAATGTTTTGACTTTTGTATGTACGTTAAAGTACGAGTTGGCTATCCCTGCTTTAAAATACCAAGTGTTGCCTGTCAAACTATGAGGATTAACGCAAGAAAGAGAAATCGTTTTGTTCAAGGACGTTCTGATGGTTATCAAGGACGTTATGACAGAAAAACAGTTCATATATACGTACGCGAAAAAACGAGTTGGCAATCCCTGCCTTCAAATACCAAGTGTTGCATGTCAAACTGTGAGGAATCATTCAACAAAGACAGAGACGTTTGATTCAGGGCGTTCTGATGTATTTCAAGGAAGTTATGACAGAAAATGTTTTGACTTTTGTATGTACGTTAAAAGTACGAGTTGGCTATCCCTGCTTTAAAATACCAAGTGTTGCCTGTCAAACTATGAGGATTAACGCAAGAAAGAGAAATCGTTTTGTTCAAGGACGTTCTGATGGTTATCAAGGACGTTATGACAGAAAAACAGTTCATATATACGTACGCGAAAAAACGAGTTGGCAATCCCTGCCTTCAAATACCAAGTGTTGCATGTCCAACTGTGAGGAATAATGCAACAAGGACAGAGACGTTTGTTTCAGGGCGTTATGATGTATTTCAAGGAAGTTGTGACGGAAAAACTTTTTGACTTTTGTACGTGCGTGAAAAGTACGAGTTGGCTATTCCTGACTTAAAATACCAAGTGTTGCATGTCAAACTGTGAGGAATTATGCCACAAAGAAAATGAACTTTATTTCGAGGCGTTCTGATTAATTTCAGGGAAGTTATGACATAAAAACATTTTCACTTTTGAACGTACGCGAAAAAAAAGAGTTGGCTATCCCTGCATTAAAATACCAAGTGTTGCATGTCAAACTGTGAGAAATCATTCAACAAAGATAGAGACGTTTGATTCATGGCGTTCTGATGTATTTCAATGAAGTTATGACAGAAACTGTTTTGACTTTTGTATGTACGTTAAAAGTACGAGTTGGCTATCCCTGCTTTAAAATACCAAGTGTTGCCTGTCAAACTATGAGGATTAACGCAAGAAAGAGAAATCGTTTTGTTCAAGGACGTTCTGATGGTTATCAAGGACGTTATGACAGAAAAACAGTTCATATATACGTACGCGAAAAAACGAGTTGGCAATCCCTGCCTTCAAATACCAAGTGTTGCATGTCCAACTGTGAGGAATAATGCAACAAGGACAGAGACGTTTGTTTCAGGGCGTTATGATGTATTTCAAGGAAGTTGTGACGGAAAAACTTTTTGACTTTTGTACGTGCGTGAAAAGTACGAGTTGGCTATTCCTGACTTAAAATACCAAGTGTTGCATGTCAAACTGTGAGGAATTATGCCACAAAGAAAATGAACTTTATTTCGAGGCGTTCTGATTAATTTCAGGGAAGTTATGACATAAAAACATTTTCACTTTTGAACGTACGCGAAAAAAAGAGTTGGCTATCCCTGCATTAAAATACCAAGTGTTGCATGTCAAACTGTGAGGAATCATTCAACAAAGACAGAGACGTTTGATTCAGGGCGTTCTGATGTATTTCAAGGAAGTTATGACAGAAAATGTTTTGACTTTTGTATGTACGTTAAAAGTACGAGTTGGCTATCCCTGCTTTAAAATACCAAGTGTTGCCTGTCAAACTATGAGGATTAACGCAAGAAAGAGAAATCGTTTTGTTCAAGGACGTTCTGATGGTTATCAAGGACGTTATGACAGAAAAACAGTTCATATATACGTACGCGAAAAAACGAGTTGGCAATCCCTGCCTTCAAATACCAAGTGTTGCATGTCCAACTGTGAGGAATAATGCAACAAGGACAGAGACGTTTGTTTCAGGGCGTTATGATGTATTTCAAGGAAGTTGTGACGGAAAAACTTTTTGACTTTTGTACGTGCGTGAAAAGTACGAGTTGGCTATTCCTGACTTAAAATACCAAGTGTTGCATGTCAAACTGTGAGGAATTATGCCACAAAGAAAATGAACTTTATTTCGAGGCGTTCTGATTAATTTCAGGGAAGTTATGACATAAAAACATTTTCACTTTTGAACGTACGCGAAAAAAAAGAGTTGGCTATCCCTGCATTAAAATACCAAGTGTTGCATGTCAAACTGTGAGGAATCGTTCAACAAAGACAGAGACGTTTGATTCAGGGCGTTCTGATGTATTTCAATGAAGTTATGACAGAAAATGTTTTGACTTTTTTATGTACGTTAAAAGTACGAGTTGGCTATCCCTGCTTTAAAATACCAAGTGTTGCCTGTCAAACTATGAGGATTAACGCAAGAAAGAGAAATCGTTTTGTTCAAGGACGTCCTGATGGTTATCAAGGACGTTATGACAGAAAAACAGTTCATATATACGTACGCGAAAAAACGAGTTGGCAATCCCTGCCCTCAAATACCAAGTGTTGCATGTCCAACTGTGAGGAATAATGCAACAAGGACAGAGACGTTTAATTTCAGGTGTTATGATGTATTTCAAGGAAGCTAGACGGAAAACTTTTGACTTTTGTACGTGCGCAGCAAAGTACGAGTTGGCTATTCCTGACTTAATACTAAGTGTTGCATGTCAAACTGTGAGGAATTATGCCACAAAGAAAATGAACTTATTTCGAGGCGTTCTGATTAATTTCAGGGAAGTTATGACATAAAAACATTTTCACTTTGAACGTACGCGAAAAAAAAAGAGTTGGTTATCCCTGCATTAAAATACCAAGTGTTGCATGTCAAACTGTGAGGAATCATTCAACAAAGACAGAGACGTTTGATTCAGGCGTTCTGATGGCTTCAAGGAAGTTATGACAGAAAATGTTTTGACTTTTGTATGTACGTTAAAAGTACGAGTTGGCTATCCCTGCTTTAAAATACCAAGTGTTGCCTGTCAAACTATGAGGATTAACGCAAGAAAGAGAAATCGTTTGTCGACGTTCTGATGGTTATCAAGGACGTTATGACAGAAAAACAGTTCATATATACGTACGCGAGAAAACGAGTTGGCAATCCCTGCCTTCAAATACCAAGTGTTGCATGTCCAACTGTGAGGAATAATGCAACAAGGACAGAGGCGTTTGTTTCAGGGCGTTATGATGTATTTCAAGAAAGTTGTGACGAAGAAACTTTTTGACTTTTGTACGTGCGTGTGAAAAGTAATGAGTTGGCTATTCCTGACTTAAAAATACCAAGTGTTGTATGTCAAACTGTGAGGAATCATTCAACAAAGACAGAGACGTTTGATTCAGGCGTTCTGATGTATTTCAAGGAAGCTTATGACAGAAGTTATGACAGAAAATGTTTTGACTTTTGTATGTACGTTAAAAGTACGAGTTGGCTATCCCTGCTTTAAAATACCAAGTGTTGCCTGTCAAACTGTGAGGAATAACGCAAGAAAGAGAAATCGTTTTGTCTAAGGACGTTCTTGATGGTTATCAGCAGACGTTATGACAGAAAACAGTCTATATAGCATGTACGCGAAAAACGAGTTGGCAATCCCTGCCTTTAAATGCATTATCGCGTCCAACTGTGAGAATAATGCAACAAGGACAGAGACGTTTGTTTCAGGGCGTTATGATGTATTTCAAGGAAGTTGTGACGGAAAAACTTTTTGACTTTTATACGTGCGTGAAAAGTACGAGTTGGCTATTCCTGACTTAAAATACCAAGTGTTGCATGTCAAACTGTGAGGAATTATGCCACAAAGAAAATGAACTTTATTTCGAGGCGTTCTGATTAATTTCAGGGAAGTTATGACATAAAAACATTTTCACTTTTGAACGTACGCGAAAAAAAAGAGTTGGCTATCCCTGCATTAAAATACCAAGTGTTGCATGTCAAACTGTGAGGAATCATTCAACAAAGACAGAGACGTTTGATTCAGGGCGTTCTGATGTATTTCAAGGAAGTTATGACAGAAAATGTTTTGACTTTGTATGTACGTTAAAAGTACGAGTTGGCTATCCCTGCTTTAAAATACCAAGTGTTGCCTGTCAAACTATGAGGATTAACGCAAGAAAGAGAAATCGTTTTGTTCAAGGACGTTCTGATGGTTATCAAGGACGTTATGACAGAAAAACAGTTCATATATACGTACGCGAAAAAACGAGTTGGCAATCCCTGCCTTTAAATACCAAGTGTTGCATGTCAACTGTGAGGAATAATGCAACAAGGACAGAGACGTTTGTTTCAGGGCGTTATGATGTATTTCAAGGAAGTTGTGACGGAAAAACTTTTTGACTTTTGTACGTGCGTGAAAAGTACGAGTTGGCTATTCCTGACTTAAAATACCAAGTGTTGCATGTCAAACTGTGAGGAATTATGCCACAAAGAAAATGAACTTTATTTCGAGGCGTTCTGATTAATTTCAGGGAAGTTATGACATAAAAACATTTTCACTTTTGAACGTACGCGAAAAAAAAGAGTTGGCTATCCCTGCATTAAAATACCAAGTGTTGCATGTCAAACTGTGAGGAATCATTCAACAAAGACAGAGACGTTTGATTCAGGGCGTTCTGATGTATTTCAAGGAAGTTATGACAGAAAATGTTTTGACTTTTGTATGTACGTTAAAAGTACGAGTTGGCTATCCCTGCTTTAAAATACCAAGTGTTGCCTGTCAAACTATGAGGATTAACGCAAGAAAGAGAAATCGTTTTGTTCAAGGACGTTATGATGGTTATCATGACGTTATGACAGAAAAACAGTTCATATATACGTACGCGAAAAAACGAGTTGGCAATCCCTGCCTTCAAATACCAAGTGTTGCATGTCCAACTGTGAGGAATAATGCAACAAGGACAGAGACGTTTGTTTCAGGGCGTTATGATGTATTTCAAGGAAGTTGTGACGGAAAAACTTTTGACTTTTGTACGTGCGTGAAAAGTACGAGTTGGCTATTCCTGACTTAAAATACCAAGTGTTGCATGTCAAACTGTGAGGAATTATGCCACAAAGAAAATGAACTTTATTTCGAGGCGTTCTGATTAATTTCAGGAAAGTTATGACATAAAAACATTTTCACTTTTGAACGTACGCGAAAAAAAGGAGTTGGCTATCCCTGCATTAAAATACCAAGTGTTGCATGTCAAACTGTGAGGAATCATTCAACAAAGACAGAGACGTTTGATTCAGGGCGTTCTGATGTATTTCAAGGAAGTTATGACAGAAAATGTTTTGACTTTTGTATGTACGTTAAAAGTACGAGTTGGCTATCCCTGCTTTAAAATACCAAGTGTTGCCTGTCAAACTATGAGGATTAACGCAAGAAAGAGAAATCGTTTTGTTCAAGGACGTTCTGATGGTTATCAAGGACGTTATGACAGAAAAACAGTTCATATATACGTACGCGAAAAAACGAGTTGGCAATTCCTGCCTTTAAATACCAAGTGTTGCATGTCCAACTGTGAGGAATAATGCAACAAGGACAGAGACGTTTGTTTAGGGGCGTTATGATGTATTTCAAGGAAGTTGTGACGGAAAAACTTTTTGACTTTTGTACGTGCGTGAAAAGTACGAGTTGGCTATTCCTGACTTAAAATACCAAGTGTTGCATGTCAAACTGTGAGGAATTATGCCACAAAGAAATGAACTTTATTTCGAGGCGTTCTGATTAATTTCAGGGAAGTAATGACATAAAACATTTTCACTTTTGAACGTACGAAAAAAAAGAGCTCATTATCTCTGCATTAAAATACCGGGTGTTGTATAACAACTGCAGGAATCGTTCAACAAAGACAGAGACGTTTGATTCTGGGCGTTCTGATGTATTTCAAGGAAGTTATGACAGAAAATGTTTTGACTTTTGTATATACGTTAAAAGTACGAGTTGGCTATCCCTGCTTTTAAATACCAAGTGTTGCCTGTCAAACTATGAGGATTAACGCAAGAAAGAGAAATCGTTTTGTTCAAGAACGTTCTGATGGTTATCAAGGACGTTATGACAGAAAAACAGTTCATATATACGTACGCGAAAAAACGAGTTGGCAATCCTTGCCTTCAAATACCAAGTGTTGCATGTCCAACTGTGAGGAATAATGCAACAAGGACAGAGACGTTTGTTTCAGGGCGGTATGATGTATTTCAAGGAAGTTATGACAGAAAATGTTTTGACTTTTGTATGTACGTTAAAAGTACGAGTTGGCTATCCCTGCTTCAACACCTGTTGCCTGTCAAACTATGAGGATTAACGCAAGAAAGAGAAATCGTTTTGTTCAAGGACGTTCTGATGGTTATCAAGGACGTTATGACAGAAAAACAGTTCATATATACGTACGCAAAAAAACGAGTTGGCAATCCCTGCCTTTAAATACCAATTGTTGCATGTCCAACTGTGAGGAATAATGCAACAAGGACAGAGACGTTTGTTTCAGGGCGTTATGATGTATTTCAAGGAAGTTGTGACGGAAAAACTTTTTGACTTTTGTACGTGCGTGAAAAGTACGAGTTGGCTATTCCTGACTTAAAATACCAAGTGTTGCATGTCAAACTGTGAGGAATTATAACACAAAGAAAATGAACTTTATGTCGAGGCGTTCTGATTAATTTCAGGGAAGTTATGACATAAAAACATTTTCACTTTTGAACGTACGCGAAAAAAAAGAGTTGGCTATCCCTGCATTCAAATACCAAGTGTTGCATGTCAAACTGTGAGGAATCGTTCAACAAAGACAGAGACGTTTGATTCAGGGCGTTCTGATGTATTTCAAGGAAGTTATGACAGAAAATGTTTTGACTTTTGTATGTACGTTAAAAGTACGAGTTGGCTATCCTGCTTTAAAATACCAAGTGTTGCCTGTCAAACTATGAGGATTAACGCAAGAAAGAGAAATCAGTTTGTTCAAGGACGTTCTGATGGTTATCAAGGACGTAATGACAGAAAAACAGTTCATATATACGTACGCGAAAAAAAGAGTTGGCAATCCCTGCCTTCAAATACCAAGTGTTGCATGTCCAACTGTGAATAATAATGCAACAAGGACAGAGACGTTTGTTTCAGGGCGTTATGATGTATTTCAAGGAAGTTGTGACGGAAAAACTTTTTGACTTTTGTACGTGCGTGAAAAGTACGAGTTGGCTATTCCTGACTTAAAATACCAAGTGTTGCCTGTCAAACTATGAGGAATAACGCAAGAAAGAGAAATTGCCGACCATGACGTTCTGATGGTTATCAAGGCGAATGCGTTATGAACGAAAAACAGTTCATATATACGTACGCGAAAAAACGAGTTGGCAATCCCTGTCTTTAAATACCAAGTGTTGCATGTCAAACTGTGATAATAATGCAACAAGGACAGAGACGTTTGTTTCAGGGCGTTATGATGTATTTCAAGGAAGTTGTGACGGAAAAACTTTTTGACTTTTGTACGTGCGTGATAAGTACGAGTTGGCTATTCCTGACTTAAAATACCAAGTGTTGCATGTCAAACTGTGAGGAATTATGCCACAAAGAAAATGAACTTTATTTCGAGGCGTTCTGATTAATTTCAGGGAAGATATGACATAAAAACATTTTCACTTTTGAACGTACGCGAAAAAAAAGAGTTGGCTATCCCTACATTAAAATACCAAGTGTTGCATGTCAAACTGTGAGGAATCATTCAACAAAGACAGAGACGTTTGATTCAGGGCGTTCTGATGTATTTCCAGGAAGTTATGACAGAAAATGTTTTGACTTTTGTATGTACGTTAAAAGTACGAGTTGGCTATCCCTGTTTAAAATACCAAGTGTTGCCTGTCAAACTATGAGGATTAACGCAAGAAAGAGAAATCGTTTTGTTCAAGGACGTTCTGATGGTTATCATGACGTTATGACAGAAAAACAGTTCATATATACGTACGCGAAAAATGAGTTACAACCTCGCTGAATAACACGTGTTGTACATTAACTCGTGAGAAATAATGATCAGACAGAGATGTTTGATAGGCTGTTATGATGTATTTCAGTTGTGACGGAAAAACTTTTTGACTTTTGTACGTGCGTGAAAAGTACGAGTTGGCTATTCCTGACTTAAAATACCAAGTGTTGCATGTCAAACTGTGAGGAATATGCCACAAAGAAAATGAACTTTATTTCGAGGCGTTCTGATTAATTTCAGGGAAGTTATGACATAAAAACATTTTCACTTTTGAACGTACGCGAAAAAAAAGAGTTGGCCATCCCTGCTTTAAAATACCAAGTGTTGCATGTCAAACTGTGAGGAATCATTCAACAAAGACAGAGACGTTTTATTCAGGGCGTTCTGATGTATTTCAAGGAAGTTATGACAGAAAATGTTTTGACTTTTGTATGTACGTTAAAAGTACGAGTTGGCTATCCCTGCTTTAAAATACCAAGTGTTGCCTGTCAAACTATGAGGATTAACGCAAGAAAGAGAAATCGTTTTGTTCAAGGACGTTCTGATGGTTATCAAGGACGTTATGACAGAAAAACAGTTCATATATACGTACGCGAAAAAACGAGTTGGCAATCCCTGCCTTCAAATACCAAGTGTTGCATGTCCAACTGTGAGGAATAATGCAACAAGGACAGAGACGTTTGTTTCAGGGCGTTATGATGTATTTCAAGGAAGTTGTGACGGAAAAACTTTTTGACTTTTGTACGTGCGTGAAAAGTACGAGTTGGCTATTCCTGACTTAAAATACCAAGTGTTGCATGTCAAACTGTGAGGAATTATGCCACAAAGAAAATGAACTTTATTTCGAGGCGTTCTGATTAATTTCAGGGAAGTTATGACATAAAAACATTTTCACTTTTGAACGTACGCGAAAAAAAAGAGTTGGCTATCCCTGCATTAAAATACCAAGTGTTGCATGTCAAACTGTGAGGAATCATTCAACAAAGACAGAGACGTTTGATTCAGGGCGTTCTGATGTATTTCAAGGAAGTTATGACAGAAAATGTTTTGACTTTTGTATGTACGTTAAAAGTACGAGTTGGCTATCCCTGCTTTAAAATACCAAGTGTTGCCTGTCAAACTATGAGGATTAACGCAAGAAAGAGAAATCGTTTTGTTCAAGGACGTTCTGATGGTTATCAAGGACGTTATGACAGAAAAACAGTTCATATATACGTACGCGAAAAAACGAGTTGGCAATCCCTGCCTTCAAATACCAAGTGTTGCATGTCCAACTGTGAGGAATAATGCAACAAGGACAGAGACGTTTGTTTCAGGGCGTTATGATGTATTTCAAGGAAGTTGTGACGGAAAAACTTTTTGACTTTTGTACGTGCGTGAAAAGTACGAGTTGGCTATTCCTGACTTAAAATACCAAGTGTTGCATGTCAAACTGTGAGGAATTATGCCACAAAGAAAATGAACTTTATTTCGAGGCGTTCTGATTAATTTCAGGGAAGTTATGACATAAAAACATTTTCACTTTTGAACGTACGCGAAAAAAAAGAGTTGGCTATCCCTGCATTAAAATACCAAGTGTTGCATGTCAAACTGTGAGGAATCATTCAACAAAGACAGAGACGTTTGATTCAGGGCGTTCTGATGTATTTCAAGGAAGCGACAGAAAATGTTTTGACTTTTGTATGTACGTTAAAAGTACGAGTTGGCTATCCCTGCTTTAAAATACCAAGTGTTGCCTGTCAAACTATGAGGATTAACGCAAGAAAGAGAAATCGTTTTGTTCAAGGACGTTCTGATGGTTATCAAGGACGTTATGACAGAAAAACAGTTCATATATACGTACGCGAAAAAACGAGTTGGCAATCCCTGCCTTCAAATACCAAGTGTTGCATGTCCAACTGTGAGGAATAATGCAACAAGGACAGAGACGTTTGTTTCAGGGCGTTATGATGTATTTCAAGGAAGTTGTGACGGAAAAACTTTTTGACTTTTGTACGTGCGTGAAAAGTACGAGTTGGCTATTCCTGACTTAAAATACCAAGTGTTGCATGTCAAACTGTGAGGAATTATGCCACAAAGAAAATGAACTTTATTTCGAGGCGTTCTGATTAATTTCAGGGAAGTTATGACATAAAAACATTTTCACTTTTGAACGTACGCGAAAAAAAAGAGTTGGCTATCCCTGCATTAAAATACCAAGTGTTGCATGTCAAACTGTGAGGAATCATTCAACAAAGACAGAGACGTTTGATTCAGGGCGTTCTGATGTATTTCAAGGAAGTTATGACAGAAAATGTTTTGACTTTTGTATGTACGTTAAAAGTACGAGTTGGCTATCCCTGCTTTAAAATACCAAGTGTTGCCTGTCAAACTATGAGGATTAACGCAAGAAAGAGAAATCGTTTTGTTCAAGGACGTTCTGATGGTTATCAAGGACGTTATGACAGAAAAACAGTTCATATATACGTACGCGAAAAAACGAGTTGGCAATCCCTGCCTTCAAATACCAAGTGTTGCATGTCCAACTGTGAGTAATAATGCAACAAGGACAGAGACGTTCGATTCAGGGCGTTATGATGTATTTCAAGGAAGTTGTGACGGAAAAACTTTTGACTTTTGTACGTGCGTGAAAAGTACGAGTTGGCTATTCCTGACTTAAAATACCAAGTGTTGCATGTCAAACTGTGAGGAATTATGCCACAAAGAAAATGAACTTTATTCGAGGCGTTCTGATTAATTTCAGGGAAGTTATGACATAAAAACATTTTCACTTTTGAACGTACGCGAAAAAAAAGAGTTGGCTATCCCTGCATTAAAATACCAAGTGTTGCATGTCAAACTGTGAGGAATCATTCAACAAAGACAGAGACGTTTGATTCAGGGCGTTCTGATGTATTTCAAGGAAGTTATGACAGAAAATGTTTTGACTTTTGTATGTACGTTAAAAGTACGAGTTGGCTATCCCTGCTTTAAAATACCAAGTGTTGCCTGTCAAACTATGAGGATTAACGCAAGAAAGAGAAATCGTTTTGTTCAAGGACGTTCTGATGGTTATCAAGGACGTTATGACAGAAAAACAGTTCATATATACGTACGCGAAAAAACGAGTTGGCAATCCCTGCCTTCAAATACCAAGTGTTGCATGTCCAACTGTGAGGAATAATGCAACAAGGACAGAGACGTTTGTTTCAGGGCGTTATGATGTATTTCAAGGAAGTTGTGACGGAAAAACTTTTTGACTTTTGTACGTGCGTGAAAAGTACGAGTTGGCTATTCCTGACTTAAAATACCAAGTGTTGCATGTCAAACTGTGAGGAATTATGCCACAAAGAAAATGAACTTTATTTCGAGGCGTTCTGATTAATTTCAGGGAAGTTATGACATAAAAACATTTTCATTTTTGAACGTACGCGAAAAAAAAGAGTTGGCTATCCCTGCATTAAAATACCAAGTGTTGCATGTCAAACTGTGAGGAATCATTCAGCAAAGACAGAGACGTTTGATTCAGGGCGTTCTGATGTATTTCGAGGAAGTTATGACAGAAAATGTTTTGACTTTTGTATGTACGTTAAAAGTACGAGTTGGCTATCCCTGCTTTAAAATACCAAGTGTTGCCTGTCAAACTAGTAGGATTAACGCAAGAAAGAGAAATCGTTTTGTTCAAGAACGTTCCGATGGTTATCAAGGACGTTATGACAGAAAAACAGTTCATATAACGTTCGCGAAAAAACGAGTTGGCAATCCCTGCCTTTAAATACCAAGTGTTGCATGTCCAACTGTGAGGAATAATGCAACAAGGACAGAGACGTTTGTTTCAGGGCGTTATGATGTATTTCAAGGAAGTTGTGACGGAAAAACTTTTGACTTTTGTACGTGCGTGAAAAGTACGAGTTGGCTATTCCTGACTTAAAATACCAAGTGTTGCATGTCAAACTGTGAAGAATTATGCCACAAAGAAAATGAACTTTATTTCGAGGCGTTCTGATTAAGTTCAGGGAAGTTATGACATAAAAACATTTTCACTTTTGAACGTACGCGAAAAAAAAGAGTTGGCTATCCCTGCATTAAAATACCAAGTGTTGCATGTCAAACTGTGAGAAATCGTTCAACAAAGACAGAGACGGTTGATTCAGGGCGTTCTGATGTATTTCAAGGAAGTTATGACAGAAAATGTTTTGACTTTTGTATGTACGTTATAAGTACGAGTTGGCTATCCCTGCTTTAAAATACCAAGTGTTGCCTGTCAAACTATGAGGATTAACGCAAGAAACAGAAATCGATTTGTTCAAGGACGTTCTGATGGTTATCAAGGACGTTATGACAGAAAAACAGTTCATATATACGTACGCGAAAAAACGAGTTGGCAATCCCTGCCTTCAAATACCAAGTGTTACATGTCCAACTGTGAGGAATAATGCAAAAAGGACAGAGACGTTTGTTTCAGGGCGTTATGATGTATTTCAAGGAAGTTGTGACGGAAAAACTTTTTGACTTTTGTACGTGCGTGAAAGTACGAGTTGGCTATTCCTGACTTAAAATACCAAGTGTTGCATGTCAAACTGTGAGGAATTATGCCACAAAGAAAATGAACTTTATTTCGAGGCGTTCTGATTATTTTCAGGTAAGTTATGACATAAAAACATTTTCACTTTTGAACGTACGCGAAAAAAAAGAGTTGGCTATCCCTGCATTAAAATACCAAGTGTTGCATGTCAAACTGTGAGGAATCATTCAACAAAGACAGAGACGTTTGATTCAGGGCGTTCTGATGTATTTCAAGGAAGTTATGACAGAAAATGTTTTGACTTTTGTATGTACGTTAAAAGTACGAGTTGGCTATCCCTGCTTTAAAATACCAAGTGTTGCCTGTCAAACTATGAGGATTAACGCAAGAAAGAGAAATCGTTTTGTTCAAGGACGTTCTGATGGTTATCAAGGACGTTATGACAGAAAAACAGTTCATATATACGTACGCGAAAAAACGAGTTGGCAATCCCTGCCTTCAAATACCAAGTGTTGCATGTCCAACTGTGAGGAATAATGCAACAAGGACAGAGACGTTTGTTTCAGGGCGTTATGATGTATTTCAAGGAAGTTGTGACGGAAAAACTTTTTGACTTTTGTACGTGCGTGAAAAGTACGAGTTGGCTATTCCTGACTTAAAATACCAAGTGTTGCATGTCAAACTGTGAGGAATTATGCCACAAAGAAATGAACTTTATTTCGAGGCGTTCTGATTAATTTCAGGGAAGTTATGACATAAAAACATTTTCACTTTTGAACGTACGCGAAAAAAAAGAGTTGGCTATTCCCTGCATTAAAATACCAAGTGTTGCATGTCAAACTGTGAGGAATCATTCAACAAAGACAGAGACGTTTGATTCAGGGCGTTCTGATGTATTTCAAGGAAGTTATGACAGAAAATGTTTTGACTTTTAAATGTACGTTAAAAGTACGAGTTGGCTATCCCTGCTTTAAAATACCAAGTGTTGCCTGTCAAACTATGAGGATTAACGCAAGAAAGAGAAATCGTTTTGTTCAAGGACGTTCTGATGGTTATCAAGGACGTTATGACAGAAAAACAGTTCATATATACGTACGCGAAAAAACGAGTTGGCAATCCCTGCCTTCAAATACCAAGTGTTGCATGTCCAACTGTGAGGAATAATGCAACAAGGACAGAGACGTTTGTTTCAGGGCGTTATGATGTATTTCAAGGAAGTTGTGACGGAAAAACTTTTTGACTTTTGTACGTGCGTGAAAAGTACGAGTTGGCTATTCCTGACTTAAAATACCAAGTGTTGCATGTCAAACTGTGAGGAATTATGCCACAAAGAAAATGAACTTTATTTCGAGGCGTTCTGATTAATTTCAGGGAAGTTATGACATAAAAACATTTCACTTTTGAACGTACGCGAAAAAAAAGAGTTGGCTATCCCTGCATTAAAATACCAAGTGTTGCATGTCAAACTGTGAGGAATCATTCAACAAAGACAGAGACGTTTGATTCAGGGCGTTCTGATGTATTTCAAGGAAGTTATGACAGAAAATGTTTTGACTTTTGTATGTACGTTAAAAGTACGAGTTGGCTATCCCTGCTTTAAAATACCAAGTGTTGCCTGTCAAACTATGAGGATTAACGCAAGAAAGAGAAATCGTTTTGTTCAAGGACGTTCTGATGGTTATCAAGGACGTTATGACAGAAAAACAGTTCATATATACGTACGCGAAAAAACGAGTTGGCAATCCCTGCCTTCAAATACCAAGTGTTGCATGTCCAACTGTGAGGAATAATGCAACAAGGACAGAGACGTTTGTTTCAGGGCGTTATGATGTATTTCAAGGAAGTTGTGACGGAAAAACTTTTTGACTTTTGTACGTGCGTGAAAAGTACGAGTTGGCTATTCCTGACTTAAAATACCAAGTGTTGCATGTCAAACTGTGAGGAATTATGCCACAAAGAAAATGAACTTTATTTCGAGGCGTTCTGATTATTTTCAGGGAAGTTATGACATAAAAACATTTTCACTTTTGAACGTACGCGAAAAAAAAGAGTTGGCTATCCCTTCATTGAAATACCAAGTGTTGCATGTCAAACTGTGAGGAATCATTCAACAAAGACAGAGACGTTTGATTCAGGGCGTTCTGATGTATTTCAAGGAAGTTATGACAGAAAATGTTTTGACTTTTGTATGTACGTTAAAAGTACGAGTTGGCTATCCCTGCTTTAAAATACCAAGTGTTGCCTGTCAAACTATGAGGATTAACGCAAGAAAGAGAAATCGTTTTGTTCAAGGACGTTCTGATGGTTATCAAGGACGTTATGACAGAAAAACAGTTCATATATACGTACGCGAAAAAACGAGTTGGCAATCCCTGCCTTCAAATACCAAGTGTTGCATGTCCAACTGTGAGGAATAATGCAACAAGGACAGAGACGTTTGTTTCAGGGCGTTATGATGTATTTCAAGGAAGTTGTGACGGAAAAACTTTTTGACTTTTGTACGTGCGTGAAAAGTACGAGTTGGCTATTCCTGACTTAAAATACCAAGTGTTGCATGTCAAACTGTGAGGAATTATGCCACAAAGAAAATGAACTTTATTTCGAGGCGTTCTGATTAATTTCAGGGAAGTTATGACATAAAAACATTTTCACTTTTGAACGTACGCGAAAAAAAAGAGTTGGCTATCCCTGCATTAAAATACCAAGTGTTGCATGTCAAACTGTGAGGAATCATTCAACAAAGACAGAGACGTTTGATTCAGGGCGTTCTGATGTATTTCAAGGAAGTTATGACAGAAAATGTTTTGACTTTTGTATGTACGTTAAAAGTACGAGTTGGCTATCCCTGCTTTAAAATACCAAGTGTTGCCTGTCAAACTATGAGGATTAACGCAAGAAAGAGAAATCGTTTTGTTCAAGGACGTTCTGATGGTTATCAAGGACGTTATGACAGAAAAACAGTTCATATATACGTACGCGAAAAAACGAGTTGGCAATCCCTGCCTTTAAATACCAAGTGTTGCATGTCCAACTGTGAGGAATAATGCAACAAGGACAGAGACGTTTGTTTCAGGGCGTTATGATGTATTTCAAGGAAGTTGTGACGGAAAAACTTTTTGACTTTTGTACGTGCGTGAAAAGTACGAGTTGGCTATTCCTGACTTAAAATACCAAGTGTTGCATGTCAAACTGTGAGGAATTATGCCACAAAGAAAATGAACTTTATTTCGAGGCGTTCTGATTAATTTCAGGGAAGTTATGACATAAAAACATTTTCACTTTTGAACGTACGCGAAAAAAAAGAGTTGGCTATCCCTGCATTAAAATACCAAGTGTTGCATGTCAAACTGTGAGGAATCATTCAACAAAGACAGAGACGTTTGATTCAGGGCGTTCTGATGTATTTCAAGGAAGTTATGACAGAAAATGTTTTGACTTTTGTATGTACGTTAAAAGTACGAGTTGGCTATCCCTGCTTTAAAATACCAAGTGTTGCCTGTCAAACTATGAGGATTAACGCAAGAAAGAGAAATCGTTTTGTTCAAGGACGTTCTGATGGTTATCAAGGACGTTATGACAGAAAAACAGTTCATATATACGTACGCGAAAAAACGAGTTGGCAATCCCTGCCTTCAAATACCAAGTGTTGCATGTCCAACTGTGAGGAATAATGCAACAAGGACAGAGACGTTTGTTTCAGGGCGTTATGATGTATTTCAAGGAAGTTGTGACGGAAAAACTTTTTGACTTTTGTACGTGCGTGAAAAGTACGAGTTGGCTATTCCTGACTTAAAATACCAAGTGTTGCATGTCAAACTGTGAGGAATTATGCCACAAAGAAAATGAACTTTATTTCGAGGCGTTCTGATTAATTTCAGGGAAGTTATGACATAAAAACATTTTCACTTTTGAACGTACGCGAAAAAAAAGAGTCGGCTATCTCTGCATTAAAATACCAAGTGTTGCATGTCAAACTGTGAGGAATCATTCAACAAAGACAGAGACGTTTGATTCAGGGCGTTCTGATGTATTTCAAGGAAGTTATGACAGAAAATGTTTTGACTTTTGTATGTACGTTAAAAGTACGAGTTGGCTATCCCTGCTTTAAAATACCAAGTGTTGCCTGTCAAACTATGAGGATTAACGCAAGAAAGAGAAATCGTTTTGTTCAAGGACGTTCTGATGGTTATCAAGGACGTTATGACAGAAAAACAGTTCATATATACGTACGCGAAAAAACGAGTTGGCAATCCCTGCCTTTAAATACCAAGTGTTGCATGTCCAACTGTGAGGAATAATGCAACAAGGACAGAGACGTTTGTTTCAGGGCGTTATGATGTATTTCAAGGAAGTTGTGACGGAAAAACTTTTTGACTTTTGTACGTGCGTGAAAAGTACGAGTTGGCTATTCCTGACTTAAAATACCAAGTGTTGCCTGTCAAACTATGAGGAATAACGCAAGAAAGAGAAATCGTTTTGTTCAAGGACGTTCTGATGGTTATCAAGGACGTTATGACAGAAAAACAGTTCATATATACGTACGCGAAAAAACGAGTTGGCAATCCCTGCCTTTAAATACCAATTGTTGCATGTCCAACTGTGAGGAATAATGCAACAAGGACAGAGACGTTTGTTTCAGGGCGTTATGATGTATTTCAAGGAAGTTGTGACGGAAAAACTTTTTGACTTTTGTACGTGCGTGAAAAGTACGAGTTGGCTATTCCTGACTTAAAATACCAAGTGTTGCATGTCAAACTGTGAGGAATTATGCCACAAAGAAAATGAACTTTATTTCGAGGCGTTCTGATTAATTTCAGGGAAGTTATGACATAAAAACATTTTCACTTTTGAACGTACGCGAAAAAAAAGAGTTGGCTATCCCTGCATTAAAATACCAAGTGTTGCATGTCAAACTGTGAGGAATCATTCAACAAAGACAGAGACGTTTGATTCAGGGCGTTCTGATGTATTTCAAGGAAGTTATGACAGAAAATGTTTTGACTTTTGTATGTACGTTAAAAGTACGAGTTGGCTATCCCTGCTTTAAAATACCAAGTGTTGCCTGTCAAACTATGAGGATTAACGCAAGAAAGAGAAATCGTTTTGTTCAAGGACGTTCTGATGGTTATCAAGGACGTTATGACAGAAAAACAGTTCATATATACGTACGCGAAAAAACGAGTTGGCAATCCCTGCCTTTAAATACCACGTTGCATGGCCAACTGTGAGGAATAATGCAACAAGGACAGAGACGTTTGTTTCAGGGCGTTATGATGTATTTCAAGGAAGTTGTGACGGAAAAACTTTTTGACTTTTGTACGTGCGTGAAAAGTACGAGTTGGCTATTCCTGACTTAAAATACCAAGTGTTGCATGTCAAACTGTGAGGAATTATGCCACAAAGAAAATGAACTTTATTTCGAGGCGTTCTGATTAATTTCAGGGAAGTTATGACATAAAAACATTTTCACTTTTGAACGTACGCGAAAAAAAAGAGTTGGCTATCCCTGCATTAAAATACCAAGTGTTGCATGTCAAACTGTGAGGAATCATTCAACAAAGACAGAGACGTTTGATTCAGGGCGTTCTGATGTATTTCAAGGAAGTTATGACAGAAAATGTTTTGACTTTTGTATGTACGTTAAAAGTACGAGTTGGCTATCCCTGCTTTAAAATACCAAGTGTTGCCTGTCAAACTATGAGGATTAACGCAAGAAAGAGAAATCGTTTTGTTCAAGGACGTTCTGATGGTTATCAAGGACGTTATGACAGAAAAACAGTTCATATATACGTACGCGAAAAAACGAGTTGGCAATTCCTGCCTTTAAATACCAAGTGTTGCATGTCCAACTGTGAGGAATAATGCAACAAGGACAGAGACGTTTGTTTCAGGGCGTTATGATGTATTTCAAGGAAGTTGTGACGGAAAAACTTTTTGACTTTTGTACGTGCGTGAAAAGTACGAGTTGGCTATTCCTGACTTAAAATACCAAGTGTTGCATGTCAAACTGTGAGGAATTATGCCACAAAGAAAATGAACTTTATTTCGAGGCGTTCTGACTAATTTCAGGGAAGTAATGACATAAAAACATTTTCACTTTTGAACGTACGCGAAAAAAAAGAGTCGGCTATCTCTGCATTAAAATACCAAGTGTTGCATGTCAAACTGTGAGGAATCATTCAACAAAGACAGAGACGTTTGATTCAGGGCGTTCTGATGTATTTCAAGGAAGTTATGACAGAAAATGTTTTGACTTTTGTATGTACGTTAAAAGTACGAGTTGGCTATCCCTGCTTTAAAATACCAAGTGTTGCCTGTCAAACTATGAGGATTAACGCAAGAAAGAGAAATCGTTTTGTTCAAGGACGTTCTGATGGTTATCAAGGACGTTATGACAGAAAAACAGTTCATATATACGTACGCGAAAAAACGAGTTGGCAATCCCTGCCTTTAAATACCAAGTGTTGCGAGTCAAACTGTGAGGAATCATTCAACAAAGACAGAGACGTTTGATTCAGGGCGTTCTGATGTATTTCAAGGAAGTTATGACAGAAAATGTTTTGACTTTTGTATGTACGTTAAAAGTACGAGTTGGCTATCCCTGCTTTAAAATACCAAGTGTTGCCTGTCAAACTATGAGGATTAACGCAAGAAAGAGAAATCGTTTTGTTCAAGGACGTTCTGATGGTTATCAAGGACGTTATGACAGAAAAACAGTTCATATATACGTACGCGAAAAAACGAGTTGGCAATCCCTGCCTTTAAATACCAAGTGTTGCATGTCCAACTGTGAGGAATAATGCAACAAGGACAGAGACGTTTGTTTCAGGGCGTTATGATGTATTTCAAGGAAGTTGTGACGGAAAAACTTTTTGACTTTTGTACGTGCGTGAAAAGTACGAGTTGGCTATTCCTGACTTAAAATACCAAGTGTTGCATGTCAAACTGTGAGGAATTATGCCACAAAGAAAATGAACTTTATGTCGAGGCGTTCTGATTAATTTCAGGGAAGTTATGACATAAAAACATTTTCACTTTTGAACGTACGCGAAAAAAAAGAGTTGGCTATCCCTGCATTAAAATACCAAGTGTTGCATGTCAAACTGTGAGGAATCATTCAACAAAGACAGAGACGTTTGATTCAGGGCGTTCTGATGTATTTCAAGGAAGTTATGACAGAAAATGTTTTGACTTTTGTATGTACGTTAAAAGTACGAGTTGGCTATCCCTGCTTTAAAATACCAAGTGTTGCCTGTCAAACTATGAGGATTAACGCAAGAAAGAGAAATCGTTTTGTTCAAGGACGTTCTGATGGTTATCAAGGACGTTATGACAGAAAAACAGTTCATATATACGTACGCGAAAAAACGAGTTGGCAATCCCTGCCTTTAAATACCAAGTGTTGCAAGGCTAACTGTGAGGAATAATGCAACAAGGACAGAGACGTTTGTTTCAGGGCGTTATGATGTATTTCAAGGAAGTTGTGACGGAAAAACTTTTTGACTTTTGTACGTGCGTGAAAAGTACGAGTTGGCTATTCCTGACTTAAAATACCAAGTGTTGCATGTCAAACTGTGAGGAATTATGCCACAAAGAAAATGAACTTTATTTCGAGGCGTTCTGATTAATTTCAGGGAAGTTATGACATAAAAACATTTTCACTTTTGAACGTACGCGAAAAAAAGAGTTGGCTATCCCTGCATTAAAATACCAAGTGTTGCATGTCAAACTGTGAGGAATCATTCAACAAAGACAGAGACGTTTGATTCAGGGCGTTCTGATGTATTTCAAGGAAGTTATGACAGAAAATGTTTTGACTTTTGTATGTACGTTAAAAGTACGAGTTGGCTATCCCTGCTTTAAAATACCAAGTGTTGCCTGTCAAACTATGAGGATTAACGCAAGAAAGAGAAATCGTTTTGTTCAAGGACGTTCTGATGGTTATCAAGGACGTTATGACAGAAAAACAGTTCATATATACGTACGCGAAAAAACGAGTTGGCAATCCCTGCCTTCAAATACCAAGTGTTGCATGTCCAACTGTGAGGAATAATGCAACAAGGACAGAGACGTTTGTTTCAGGGCGTTATGATGTATTTCAAGGAAGTTGTGACGGAAAAACTTTTTGACTTTTGTACGTGCGTGAAAAGTACGAGTTGGCTATTCCTGACTTAAAATACCAAGTGTTGCATGTCAAACTGTGAGGAATTATGCCACAAAGAAAATGAACTTTATTTCGAGGCGTTCTGATTAATTTCAGGGAAGTTATGACATAAAAACATTTTCACTTTTGAACGTACGCGAAAAAAAAGAGTTGGCTATCCCTGCATTAAAATACCAAGTGTTGCATGTCAAACTGTGAGGAATCATTCAACAAAGACAGAGACGTTTGATTCAGGGCGTTCTGATGTATTTCAAGGAAGTTATGACAGAAAATGTTTTGACTTTTGTATGTACGTTAAAAGTACGAGTTGGCTATCCCTGCTTTAAAATACCAAGTGTTGCCTGTCAAACTATGAGGATTAACGCAAGAAAGAGAAATCGTTTTGTTCAAGGACGTTCTGATGGTTATCAAGGACGTTATGACAGAAAAACAGTTCATATATACGTACGCGAAAAAACGAGTTGGCAATCCCTGCCTTCAAATACCAAGTGTTGCATGTCCAACTGTGAGGAATAATGCAACAAGGACAGAGACGTTTGTTTCAGGGCGTTATGATGTATTTCAAGGAAAATATGACAGAAAATGTTTTGACTTTTGTATGAACGTTAAAAGTACGAGTTGGCTATCCCTGCTTTAAAATACCAAGTGTTGCCTGTCAAACTATGAGGAATAACGCAAGAAAGAGAAATCGTTTTGTTCAAGGACGTTCTGATGGTTATCAAGGACGTTATGACAGAAAAACAGTTCATATATACGTACGCGAAAAAACGAGTTGGCAATCCCTGCCTTCAAATACCAAGTGTTGCATGTCCAACTGTGAGGAATAATGCAACAAGGACAGAGACGTTTGTTTCAGGGCGTTATGATGTATTTCAAGGAAGTTGTGACGGAAAAACTTTTTGACTTTTGTACGTGCGTGAAAAGTACGAGTTGGCTATTCCTGACTTAAAATACCAAGTGTTGCATGTCAAACTGTGAGGAATTATGCCACAAAGAAAATGAACTTTATTTCGAGGCGTTCTGATTAATTTCAGGGAAGTTATGACATAAAAACATTTTCACTTTTGAACGTACGCGAAAAAAAAGAGTTGGCTATCCCTGCATTAAAATACCAAGTGTTGCATGTCAAACTGTGAGGAATCATTCAACAAAGACAGAGACGTTTGATTCAGGGCGTTCTGATGTATTTCAAGGAAGTTATGACAGAAAATGTTTTGACTTTTGTATGTACGTTAAAAGTACGAGTTGGCTATCCCTGCTTTAAAATACCAAGTGTTGCCTGTCAAACTATGAGGATTAACGCAAGAAAGAGAAATCGTTTTGTTCAAGGACGTTCTGATGGTTATCAAGGACGTTATGACAGAAAAACAGTTCATATATACGTACGCGAAAAAACGAGTTGGCAATCCCTGCCTTTAAATACCAAGTGTTGCATGTCCAACTGTGAGGAATAATGCAACAAGGACAGAGACGTTTGTTTCAGGGCGTTATGATGTATTTCAAGGAAGTTGTGACGGAAAAACTTTTTGACTTTTGTACGTGCGTGAAAAGTACGAGTTGGCTATTCCTGACTTAAAATACCAAGTGTTGCATGTCAAACTGTGAGGAATTATGCCACAAAGAAAATGAACTTTATTTCGAGGCGTTCTGATTAATTTCAGGGAAGTTATGACATAAAAACATTTTCACTTTTGAACGTACGCGAAAAAAAAGAGTTGGCTATCCCTGCATTAAAATACCAAGTGTTGCATGTCAAACTGTGAGGAATCATTCAACAAAGACAGAGACGTTTGATTCAGGGCGTTCTGATGTATTTCAAGGAAGTTATGACAGAAAATGTTTTGACTTTTGTATGTACGTTAAAAGTACGAGTTGGCTATCCCTGCTTTAAAATACCAAGTGTTGCCTGTCAAACTATGAGGATTAACGCAAGAAAGAGAAATCGTTTTGTTCAAGGACGTTCTGATGGTTATCAAGGACGTTATGACAGAAAAACAGTTCATATATACGTACGCGAAAAAACGAGTTGGCAATCCCTGCCTTCAAATACCAAGTGTTGCATGTCCAACTGTGAGGAATAATGCAACAAGGACAGAGACGTTTGTTTCAGGGCGTTATGATGTATTTCAAGGAAGTTGTGACGGAAAAACTTTTTGACTTTTGTACGTGCGTGAAAAGTACGAGTTGGCTATTCCTGACTTAAAATACCAAGTGTTGCATGTCAAACTGTGAGGAATTATGCCACAAAGAAAATGAACTTTATTTCGAGGCGTTCTGATTAATTTCAGGGAAGTTATGACATAAAAACATTTTCACTTTTGAACGTACGCGAAAAAAAAGAGTTGGCTATCCCTGCATTAAAATACCAAGTGTTGCATGTCAAACTGTGAGGAATCATTCAACAAAGACAGAGACGTTTGATTCAGGGCGTTCTGATGTATTCAAGGAAGTTATGACAGAAATGTTTTGACTTTTGTATGTACGTTAAAAGTACGAGTTGGCTATCCCTGCTTTAAAATACCAAGTAAGTTGCCTGTCAAACTATGAGGATTAACGCAAAAAGAGAAATCGTTTTGTTCAAGGACGTTCTGATGGTTATCAAGGACGTTATGACAGAAAAACAGTTCATATATACGTTCGCGAAAAAACGAGTTGGCAATCCCTGCCTTTAAATACCAAGTGTTGCATGTCCAACTGTGAGGAATAATGCAACAAGGACAGAGACGTTTGTTTCAGGGCGTTATGATGTATTTCAAGGAAGTTGTGACGGAAAAACTTTTTGACTTTTGTACGTGCGTGAAAAGTACGAGTTGGCTATTCCTGACTTAAAATACCAAGTGTTGCATGTCAAACTGTGAGGAATTATGCCACAAAGAAAATGAACTTTATTTCGAGGCGTTCTGATTAATTTCAGGGAAGTTATGACATAAAAACATTTTCACTTTTGAACGTACGCGAAAAAAAAGAGTTGGCTATCCCTGCATTAAAATACCAAGTGTTGCATGTCAAACTGTGAGGAATCATTCAACAAAGACAGAGACGTTTGATTCAGGGCGTTCTGATGTATTTCAAGGAAGTTATGACAGAAAATGTTTTGACTTTTGTATGTACGTTAAAAGTACGAGTTGGCTATCCCTGCTTTAAAATACCAAGTGTTGCCTGTCAAACTATGAGGATTAACGCAAGAAAGAGAAATCGTTTTGTTCAAGGACGTTCTGATGGTTATCAAGGACGTTATGACAGAAAAACAGTTCATATATACGTACGCGAAAAAACGAGTTGGCATCCCTGCCTTAAAATACCAAGTGTTGCATGTCAAACTGTGAGGAATCATTCAACAAAGACAGAGACGTTTGATTCAGGGCGTTCTGATGTATTTCAAGGAAGTTATGACAGAAAATGTTTTGACTTTTGTATGAACGTTAAAAGTACGAGTTGGCTATCCCTGCTTTAAAATACCAAGTGTTGCCTGTCAAACTATGAGGATTAACGCAAGAAAGAGAAATCGTTTTGTTCAAGGACGTTCTGATGGTTATCAAGGACGTTATGACAGAAAAACAGTTCATATATACGTACGCGAAAAAACGAGTTGGCAATTCCTGCCTTTAAATACCAAGTGTTGCATGTCCAACTGTGAGGAATAATGCAACAAGGACAGAGACGTTTGTTTCAGGGCGTTATGATGTATTTCAAGGAAGTTGTGACGGAAAAACTTTTTGACTTTTGTACGTGCGTGAAAAGTACGAGTTGGCTATTCCTGACTTAAAATACCAAGTGTTGCATGTCAAACTGTGAGGAATTATGCCACAAAGAAAATGAACTTTATTTCGAGGCGTTCTGATTAATTTCAGGGAAGTTATGACATAAAAACATTTTCACTTTTGAACGTACGCGAAAAAAAAGAGTTGGCTATCCCTGCATTAAAATACCAAGTGTTGCATGTCAAACTGTGAGGAATCATTCAACAAAGACAGAGACGTTTGATTCAGGGCGTTCTGATGTATTTCAAGGAAGTATGACAGAAAATGTTTTGACTTTTGTATGTACGTTAAAAGTACGAGTTGGCTATCCCTGCTTTAAAATACCAAGTGTTGCCTGTCAAACTATGAGGATTAACGCAAGAAAGAGAAATCGTTTTGTTCAAGGACGTTCTGATGGTTATCAAGGACGTTATGACAGAAAAACAGTTCATATATACGTACGCGAAAAAACGAGTTGGCAATCCCTGCCTTCAAATACCAAGTGTTGCATGTCCAACTGTGAGGAATAATGCAACAAGGACAGAGACGTTTGTTTCAGGGCGTTATGATGTATTTCAAGGAAGTTGTGACGGAAAAACTTTTTGACTTTTGTACGTGCGTGAAAAGTACGAGTTGGCTATTCCTGACTTAAAATACCAAGTGTTGCATGTCAAACTGTGAGGAATTATGCCACAAAGAAAATGAACTTTATTTCGAGGCGTTCTGATTAATTTCAGGGAAGTTATGACATAAAAACATTTTCACTTTTGAACGTACGCGAAAAAAAAGAGTTGGCTATCCCTGCATTAAAATACCAAGTGTTGCATGTCAAACTGTGAGGAATCATTCAACAAAGACAGAGACGTTT
The DNA here is from genome assembly GCA_028555115.1 of Himalopsyche japonica. Classification (NCBI taxonomy): domain Eukaryota; kingdom Metazoa; phylum Arthropoda; class Insecta; order Trichoptera; family Rhyacophilidae; genus Himalopsyche; species Himalopsyche japonica. The sequence continues at coordinate 26,142 of JAHFWJ010000294.1, forward strand.
GATTCAGGGCGTTCTGATGTATTTCAAGGAAGTTATGACAGAAAATGTTTTGACTTTTGTATGTACGTTAAAAGTACGAGTTGGCTATCCCTGCTTTAAAATACCAAGTGTTGCCTGTCAAACTATGAGGATTAACGCAAGAAAGAGAAATCGTTTTGTTCAAGGACGTTCTGATGGTTATCAAGGACGTTATGACAGAAAAACAGTTCATATATACGTACGCGAAAAAACGAGTTGGCAATCCCTGCCTTCAAATACCAAGTGTTGCATGTCCAACTGTGAGGAATAATGCAACAAGGACAGAGACGTTTGTTTCAGGGCGTTATGATGTATTTCAAGGAAGTTGTGACGGAAAAACTTTTTGACTTTTGTACGTGCGTGAAAAGTACGAGTTGGCTATTCCTGACTTAAAATACCAAGTGTTGCATGTCAAACTGTGAGGAATTATGCCACAAAGAAAATGAACTTTATTTCGAGGCGTTCTGATTAATTTCAGGGAAGTTATGACATAAAAACATTTTCACTTTTGAACGTACGCGAAAAAAAAGAGTTGGCTATCCCTGCATTAAAATACCAAGTGTTGCGTATCAAAATGTGAGGAATCATTCAACAAAGACAGAGACGTTTGATTCAGGGCGTTCTGATGTATTTCAAGGAAGTTATGACAGAAAATGTTTTGACTTTTGTATGTACGTTAAAAGTACGAGTTGGCTATCCCTGCTTTAAAATACCAAGTGTTGCCTGTCAAACTATGAGGATTAACGCAAGAAAGAGAAATCGTTTTGTTCAAGGACGTTCTGATGGTTATCAAGGACGTTATGACAGAAAAACAGTTCATATATACGTACGCGAAAAAACGAGTTGGCAATCCCTGCCTTTAAATACCACGTGTTGCAAGGCTAACTGTGAGAAATAATGCAACAAGGACAGAGACGTTTGTTTCAGGGCGTTATGATGTATTTCAAGGAAGTTGTGACGGAAAAACTTTTTGACTTTTGTACGTGCGTGAAAAGTACGAGTTGGCTATTCCTGACTTAAAATACCAAGTGTTGCATGTCAAACTGTGAGGAATTATGCCACAAAGAAAATGAACTTTATTTCGAGGCGTTCTGATTAATTTCAGGGAAGTTATGACATAAAAACATTTTCACTTTTGAACGTACGCGAAAAAAAAGAGTCGGCTATCTCTGCATTAAAATACCAAGTGTTGCATGTCAAACTGTGAGGAATCATTCAACAAAGACAGAGACGTTTGATTCAGGGCGTTCTGATGTATTTCAAGGAAGTTATGACAGAAAATGTTTTGACTTTTGTATGTACGTTAAAAGTACGAGTTGGCTATCCCTGCTTTAAAATACCAAGTGTTGCCTGTCAAACTATGAGGATTAACGCAAGAAAGAGAAATCGTTTTGTTCAAGGACGTTCTGATGGTTATCAAGGACGTTATGACAGAAAAACAGTTCATATATACGTACGCGAAAAAACGAGTTGGCAATCCCTGCCTTTAAATACCAAGTGTTGCATGTCAAACTGTGAGGAATCATTCAACAAAGACAGAGACGTTTGATTCAGGGCGTTCTGATGTATTTCAAGGAAGTTATGACAGAAAATGTTTTGACTTTTGTATGTACGTTAAAAGTACGAGTTGGCTATCCCTGCTTTAAAATACCAAGTGTTGCCTGTCAAACTATGAGGATTAACGCAAGAAAGAGAAATCGTTTTGTTCAAGGACGTTCTGATGGTTATCAAGGACGTTATGACAGAAAAACAGTTCATATATACGTACGCGAAAAAACGAGTTGGCAATCCCTGCCTTTAAATACCAAGTGTTGCATGTCCAACTGTGAGGAATAATGCAACAAGGACAGAGACGTTTGTTTCAGGGCGTTATGATGTATTTCAAGGAAGTTGTGACGGAAAAACTTTTTGACTTTTGTACGTGCGTGAAAAGTACGAGTTGGCTATTCCTGACTTAAAATACCAAGTGTTGCATGTCAAACTGTGAGGAATTATGCCACAAAGAAAATGAACTTTATGTCGAGGCGTTCTGATTAATTTCAGGGAAGTTATGACATAAAAACATTTTCACTTTTGAACGTACGCGAAAAAAAAGAGTTGGCTATCCCTGCATTAAAATACCAAGTGTTGCATGTCAAACTGTGAGGAATCATTCAACAAAGACAGAGACGTTTGATTCAGGGCGTTCTGATGTATTTCAAGGAAGTTATGACAGAAAATGTTTTGACTTTTGTATGTACGTTAAAAGTACGAGTTGGCTATCCCTGCTTTAAAATACCAAGTGTTGCCTGTCAAACTATGAGGATTAACGCAAGAAAGAGAAATCGTTTTGTTCAAGGACGTTCTGATGGTTATCAAGGACGTTATGACAGAAAAACAGTTCATATATACGTACGCGAAAAAACGAGTTGGCAATCCCTGCCTTTAAATACCAAGTGTTGCAAGGCTAACTGTGAGGAATAATGCAACAAGGACAGAGACGTTTGTTTCAGGGCGTTATGATGTATTTCAAGGAAGTTGTGACGGAAAAACTTTTTGACTTTTGTACGTGCGTGAAAAGTACGAGTTGGCTATTCCTGACTTAAAATACCAAGTGTTGCATGTCAAACTGTGAGGAATTATGCCACAAAGAAAATGAACTTTATTTCGAGGCGTTCTGATTAATTTCAGGGAAGTTATGACATAAAAACATTTTCACTTTTGAACGTACGCGAAAAAAAAGAGTTGGCTATCCCTGCATTAAAATACCAAGTGTTGCATGTCAAACTGTGAGGAATCATTCAACAAAGACAGAGACGTTTGATTCAGGGCGTTCTGATGTATTTCAAGGAAGTTATGACAGAAAATGTTTTGACTTTTGTATGTACGTTAAAAGTACGAGTTGGCTATCCCTGCTTTAAAATACCAAGTGTTGCCTGTCAAACTATGAGGATTAACGCAAGAAAGAGAAATCGTTTTGTTCAAGGACGTTCTGATGGTTATCAAGGACGTTATGACAGAAAAACAGTTCATATATACGTACGCGAAAAACGAGTTGGCTAATCCCTGCCTTAAAATACCAAGTGTTGCATGTCAAACTGTGAGGAATCATTCAACAAAGACAGAGACGTTTGATTCAGGGCGTTCTGATGTATTTCAAGGAAGTTATGACAGAAAATGTTTTGACTTTTGTATGTACGTTAAAAGTACGAGTTGGCTATCCCTGCTTTAAAATACCAAGTGTTGCCTGTCAAACAATGAGGAATAACGCAAGAAAGAGAAATCGTTTTGTTCAAGGACGTTCTGATTGTTATCAAGGACGTTATGACAGAAAAACAGTTCATATATACGTACGCGAAAAAACGAGTTGGCAATCCCTGCCTTTAAATACCAATTGTTGCATGTCCAACTGTGAGGAATAATACAACAAGGACAGAGACGTTTGTTTCAGGGCGTTATGATGTATTTCAAGGAAGTTGTGACGGAAAAACTTTTTGACTTTTGTACGTGCGTGAAAAGTACGAGTTGGCTATTCCTGACTTAAAATACCAAGTGTTGCATGTCAAACTGTGAGGAATTATGCCACAAAGAAAATGAACTTTATGTCGAGGCGTTCTGATTAATTTCAGGGAAGTTATGACATAAAAACATTTTCACTTTTGAACGTACGCGAAAAAAAAGAGTTGGCTATCCCTGCATTAAAATACCAAGTGTTGCATGTCAAACTGTGAGGAATCATTCAACAAAGACAGAGACGTTTGATTCAGGGCGTTGTGATGTATTTCAAGGAAGTTATGACAGAAAATGTTTTGACTTTTGTATGTACGTTAAAAGTACGAGTTGGCTATCCCTGCTTTAAAATACCAAGTGTTGCCTGTCAAACTATGAGGATTAACGCAAGAAAGAGAAATCGTTTTGTTCAAGGACGTTCTGATGGTTATCAAGGACGTTATGACAGAAAAACAGTTCATATATACGTACGCGAAAAAACGAGTTGGCAATCCCTGCCTTTAAATACCAAGTGTTGCATGTCCAACTGTGAGGAATAATGCAACAAGGACAGAGACGTTTGTTTCAGGGCGTTATGATGTATTTCAAGGAAGTTGTGACGGAAAAACTTTTTGACTTTTGTACGTGCGTGAAAAGTACGAGTTGGCTATTCCTGACTTAAAATACCAAGTGTTGCATGTCAAACTGTGAGGAATTATGCCACAAAGAAAATGAACTTTATTTCGAGGCGTTCTGATTAATTTCAGGGAAGTTATGACATAAAAACATTTTCACTTTTGAACGTACGCGAAAAAAAAGAGTCGGCTATCCCTGCATTAAAATACCAAGTGTTGCATGTCAAACTGTGAGGAATCATTCAACAAAGACAGAGACGTTTGATTCAGGGCGTTCTGATGTATTTCAAGGAAGTTATGACAGAAAATGTTTTGACTTTTGTATGTACGTTAAAAGTACGAGTTGGCTATCCCTGCTTTAAAATACCAAGTGTTGCCTGTCAAACTATGAGGATTAACGCAAGAAAGAGAAATCGTTTTGTTCAAGGACGTTCTGATGGTTATCAAGGACGTTATGACAGAAAACAGTTCATATATACGTACGCGAAAAAACGAGTTGGCAATCCCTGCCTTCAAATACCAAGTGTTGCATGTCAAACTGTGAGGAATCATTCAACAAAGACAGAGACGTTTGATTCAGGGCGTTCTGATGTATTTCAAGGAAGTTATGACAGAAAATGTTTTGACTTTTGTATGTACGTTAAAAGTACGAGTTGGCTATCCCTGCTTTAAAATACCAAGTGTTGCCTGTCAAACTATGAGGATTAACGCAAGAAAGAGAAATCGTTTTGTTCAAGGACGTTCTGATGGTTATCAAGGACGTTATGACAGAAAAACAGTTCATATATACGTACGCAAAAAAACGAGTTGGCAATCCCTGCCTTCAAATACCAAGTGTTGCATGTCCAACTGTGAGGAATAATGCAACAAGGACAGAGACGTTTGTTTCAGGGCGTTATGATGTATTTCAAGGAAGTTGTGACGGAAAAACTTTTTGACTTTTGTACGTGCGTGAAAAGTACGAGTTGGCTATTCCTGACTTAAAATACCAAGTGTTGCATGTCAAACTGTGAGGAATTATGCCACAAAGGAAATGAACTTTATTTCGAGGCGTTCTGATTAATTTCAGGGAAGTTATGACATAAAAACATTTTCACTTTTGAACGTACGCGAAAAAAAAGAGTTGGCTATCCCTGCATTAAAATACCAAGTGTTGCATGTCAAACTGTGAGGAATCATTCAACAAAGACAGAGACGTTTGATTCAGGGCGTTCTGATGTATTTCAAGGAAGTTATGACAGAAAATGTTTTGACTTTTAAATGTACGTTAAAAGTACGAGTTGGCTATCCCTGCTTTAAAATACCAAGTGTTGCCTGTCAAACTATGAGGATTAACGCAAGAAAGAGAAATCGTTTTGTTCAAGGACGTTCTGATGGTTATCAAGGACGTTATGACAGAAAAACAGTTCATATATACGTACGCGAAAAAACGAGTTGGCAATCCCTGCCTTCAAATACCAAGTGTTGCATGTCCAACTGTGAGGAATAATGCAACAAGGACAGAGACGTTTGTTTCAGGGCGTTATGATGTATTTCAAGGAAGTTGTGACGGAAAAACTTTTTGACTTTTGTACGTGCGTGAAAAGTACGAGTTGGCTATTCCTGACTTAAAATACCAAGTGTTGCATGTCAAACTGTGAGGAATTATGCCACAAAGAAAATGAACTTTATTTCGAGGCGTTCTGATTAATTTCAGGGAAGTTATGACATAAAAACATTTTCACTTTTGAACGTACGCGAAAAAAAAGAGTTGGCTATCCCTGCATTAAAATACCAAGTGTTGCATGTCAAACTGTGAGGAATCATTCAACAAAGACAGAGACGTTTGATTCAGGGCGTTCTAAAGTATTTCAAGGAAGTTATGACCGAAAATGTTTTGACTTTTGTATGTACGTTAAAAGTACGAGTTGGCTATCCCTGCTTTAAAATACCAAGTGTTGCCTGTCAAACTATGAGGATTAACGCAAGAAAGAGAAATCGTTTTGTTCAAGGACGTTCTGATGGTTATCAAGGACGTTATGACAGAAAAACAGTTCATATATACGTACGCGAAAAAACGAGTTGGCAATCCCTGCCTTCAAATACCAAGTGTTGCATGTCCAACTGTGAGGAATAATGCAACAAGGACAGAGACGTTTGTTTCAGGGCGTTATGATGTATTTCAAGGAAGTTGTGACGGAAAAACTTTTGGCTTTGTACGTGCGTGAAAAGTACGAGTTGGCTATTCCTGACTTAAAATACCAAGTGTTGCATGTCAAACTGTGAGGAATTATGCCACAAAGAAAAGGAACTTTATTTCGAGGCGTTATGATGTATTTCAAGGAAGTTGTGACGGAAAAACTTTTTGACTTTTGTACGTGCGTGAAAAGTACGAGTTGGCAATCCCTGCCCTTAAATACCAAGTGTTGCATGTCAAACTGTGAGGAATCATTTAGCAAAGACAGAGACGTTTGATTCAGGGCGTTCTGATGTATTTCGAGGAAGTTATGACAGAAAATGTTTTGACTTTTGTATGTACGTTAAAAGTACGAGTTGGCTATCCTGCTTTAAAATACCAAGTGTTGCCTGTCAAACTATGAGGATTAACGCAAGAAAGAGAAATCGTTTTGTTCAAGGACGTTCTGATGGTTATCAAGGACGTTATGACAGAAAAACAGTTCATATATACGTACGCGAAAAAACGAGTTGGCAATCCCTGCCTTCAAATACCAAGTGCTGCATGTCCAACTGTGAGGAATAATGCAACAAGGACAGAGACGTTTGTTTCAGGGCGTTATGATGTATTTCAAGGAAGTTGTGACGGAAAAACTTTTTGACTTTTGTACGTGCGTGAAAAGTACGAATTGGCTATTCCTGACTTAAAATACCAAGTGTTGCATGTCAAACTGTGAGGAATTATGCCACAAAGAAAATGAACTTTATTTCGAGGCGTTCTGATTAATTTCAGGGAAGTTATGACATAAAAACCTTTTCACTTTTGAGCGTACGCGAAAAAATAGAGTTGGCTATCCCTGCATTAAATACCAAGTGTTGCATGTCAAACTGTGAGGAATCATTCAACAAAGACAGAGACGTTTGATTCAGGGCGTTCTGATGTATTTCAAGGAAGTTATGACAGAAAATGTTTTGACTTTTGTATGTACGTTAAAAGTACGAGTTGGCTATCCCTGCTTAAAATACCAAGTGTTGCCTGTCAAACTATGAGGATTAACGCAAGAAAGAGAAATCGTTTTGTTCAAGGACGTTCTGATGGTTATCAAGGACGTTATGACAGAAAAACAGTTCATATATACGTACGCGAAAAAACGAGTTGGCAATCCCAAATACCAAGTGTTTCCTGTCAAACTATGAGGATTAACGCAAGAAAGAGAAACTGTTTTATTCAAGGACGTTCTGATGGTTATCAAGGAAGTTGTGACGGAAAAACTTTTTGACTTTTGTACGTGCGTGAAAAGTACGAGTTGGCTATTCCTGACTTAAAATACCAAGTGTTGCATGTCAAACCGTGAGGAATTATGCCACAAAGAAAATGAACTTTATTTCGAGGCGTTCTGATTAATTTCAGGGAAGTTATGACATAAAAACATTTTCACTCTTGAACGTACGCGAAAAAAAAGAGTTGGCTATCCCTGCATTAAAATACCAAGTGTTGTATGTCAAACTGTGAGGAATCGTTCAACAAAAGACAGAGACGTTTGACTTAGGCGTTCTGATGTATTTCCAAGGAAGTTATGACAGAAAATGTTTTCACTTTTGAACATACGCGAAAAAAAAGAGTTGGCTATCCCTGCATTAAAATACCAAGTGTTGCATGTCAAACTGTGAGGAATCATTCAACAAAGACAGAGACGTTTGATTCAGGGCGTTCTGATGTATTTCAAGGAAGTTATGACAGAAAATGTTTCGACTTTTGTATGTACGTAAAAAGTACGAGTTGGCTATCCCTGCTTTAAAATACCAAGTGTTGCCTGTCAAACTATGAGGATTAACGCTAAAAAGAGAAATCGTTTTGTTCAAGGACGTTCGGATGGTTATCAAGGACGTTATGACAGAAAAACAGTTCATATATACGTACGCGAAAAAACGAGTTGGCAATCCCTGCCTTCAGTACCAAGTGTTGCATGTCCAATCAGAGGAATAATGCAACAAGGACAGACGTTTGTTTCAGGGCGTTATGATGTATTTCAAGGAAGTTGTGACGGAAAAACTTTTTGACTTTTGTACGTGCGTGAAAAGTACGAGTTGGCTATTCCTGACTTAAAATACCAAGTGTTGCATTTCAAACTGTGAGGAATTATGCCACAAAGGAAATGAACTTTATGTCGAGGTGTTCTGATTAATTTCAGGGAAGTTATGACATAAAAACATTTTCACTTTTGAACGTACGCGAAAAAAAAGAGTTGGCTATCCCTGCATTAAAATACCAAGTGTTGCATGTCAAACTGTGAGGAATCATTCAACAAAGACAGAGACGTTTGATTCAGGACGTTCTGATGTATTTCAAGGAAGCTATGACAGAAAATGTTTTGACTTTTGTATGTACGTTAAAAGTACGAGTTGGCTATCCCTGCTTTAAAATACCAAGTGTTGCCTGTCAAACTATGAGGATTAACGCAAGAAAGAGAAATCGTTTTGTTCAAGGACGTTCTGATGGTTATCAAGGACGATATGACAGAAAAACAGTTCATATATACGTACGCTAAAAAACGAGTTGGCAATCCCTGCCTTCAAATACCAAGTGTTGCATGTCCAACTGTGAGGAATAACGCAACAAGGACAGAGGCGTTTGTTTCAGGCCGTTATGATGTATTTCAAGGAAGTTGTGACGGAAAAACTTTTTGACTTTTGTACGTGCGTGAAAAGTACGAGTTGGTTATTCCTGACTTAAAATACCGCGCGCCTGTCAAACTATGAGGATTAACGCAAGAAAGAGAACGTTTTGTTCATGACGTCTGATGGTTTACTGGTGACGTTTATGACAGGAAAAACAGTTCTATGAGTGACATGTACGCTGGAAAAAACGAGTTGGCAATCCCTGCCTTCAAATACCGACTGTTGCATGTCCAACTTTGAGGAATAATGCAACAAGGACAGAGACGTTTGCTTCAGGGCGTTATGATGTATTTCAAGGAAGTTGTGACGGAAAAACTTTTTGACTTTTGTACGTGCGTGAAAAGTACGAGTTGGCTATTCCTGACTTAAAATACCAAGTGTTGCATGTCAAACTGTGAGGAATTATGCCACAAAGAAAATGAACTTTATTTCGAGGCGTTCTGATTAATTTCAGGGAAGTTATGACATAAAAACATTTTCACTTTTGAACGTACGCGAAAAAAAAGAGTTGGCTATCCCTGCATTAAAATACCAAGTGTTGCATGTCAAACTGTGAGGAATCATTCAACAAAGACAGAGACGTTTGATTCAGGGCGTTCTGATGTATTTCAAGGAAGTTATGACAGAAAATGTTTTGACTTTTGTATGTACGTTATAAGTACGAGTTGGCTATCCCTGCTTTAAAATACCAAGTGTTGCCTGTCAAACTATGAGGATTAACGCAAGAAAGAGAAATCGTTTTGTTCAAGGACGTTCTGATGGTTATCAAGGACGTTATGACAGAAAAACAGTTCATATATACGTATGCGAAAAACGAGTTGGCAATCCCTGCCTTAAATACCAAGTGTTGCATGTCAAACTGTGAGGAATCATTCAACAAAGACAGAGACGTTTGATTCAGGGCGTTCTGATGTATTTCAAGGAAGTTATGACAGAAAATGTTTTGACTTTTGTATGTACGTTAAAAGTACGAGTTGGCTATCCCTGCTTTAAAATACCAATTGTTGCCTGTCAAACTATGAGGATTAACGCAAGAAAGAGAAATCGTTTTGTTCAAGGACGTTCTGATGGTTATCAAGGACGTTATGACAGAAAAACAGTTCATATATACGTACGCGAAAAAACGAGTTGGCAATCCCTGCCTTCAAATACCAAGTGTTGCATGTCCAACTGTGAGGAATAATGCAACAAGGACAGAGACGTTTGTTTCAGGGCGTTATGATGTATTTCAAGGAAGTTGTGACGGAAAAACTTTTTGACTTTTGTACGTGCGTGAAAAGTACGAGTTGGCTATTCCTGACTTAAAATACCAAGTGTTGCATGTCAAACTGTGAGGAATTATGCCACAAAGAAAATGAACTTTATTTCGAGGCGTTCTGATTAATTTCAGGGAAGTTATGACATAAAAACATTTTCACTTTTGAACGTACGCGAAAAAAAAGAGTTGGCTATCCCTGCATTAAAATACCAAGTGTTGCATGTCAAACTGTGAGGAATCATTCAACAAAGACAGAGACGTTTGATTCAGGGCGTGCTGATGTATTTCAAGGAAGTTATGACAGAAAATGTTTTGACTTTTGTATGTACGTTAAAAGTACGAGTTGGCTATCCCTGCATAAAAATACCAAGTGTTGCATGTCAAACTGTGAGGAATCATTCAACAAAGACAGAGACGTTTGATTCAGGGCGTTCTGATGTATTTCAAGGAAGTTATGACAGAAAATGTTTTGACTTTTGTATGTACGTTAAAAGTACGAGTTGGCTATCCCTGCTTTAAAATACCAAGTGTTGCCTGTCAAACTATGAGGATTAACGCAAGAAAGAGAAATCGTTTTGTTCAAGGACGTTCTGATGGTTATCAAGGACGTTATGACAGAAAAACAGTTCATATATACGTACGCGAAAAAACGAGTTGGCAATCCCTGCCTTCAAATACCAAGTGTTGCATGTCCAACTGTGAGGAATAATGCAACAAGGACAGAGACGTTTGTTTCAGGGCGTTATGATGTATTTCAAGGAAGTTGTGACGGAAAAACTTTTTGACTTTTGTACGTGCGTGAAAAGTACGAGTTGGCTATTCCTGACTTAAAATACCAAGTGTTGCATGTCAAACTGTGAGGAATTATGCCACAAAGAAAATGAACTTTATTTCGAGGCGTTCTGATTAATTTCAGGGAAGTTATGACATAAAAACATTTTCACTTTTGAACGTACGCGAAAAAAAAGAGTTGGCTATCCCTGCATTAAAATACCAAGTGTTGCATGTCAAACTGTGAGGAATCATTCAACAAAGACAGAGACGTTTGATTCAGGGCGTTCTGATGTATTTCAAGGAAGTTATGACAGAAAATGTTTTGACTTTTGTATGTACGTTAAAAGTACGAGTTGGCTATCCCTGCTTTAAAATACCAAGTGTTGCCTGTCAAACTATGAGGATTAACGCAAGAAAGAGAAATCGTTTTGTTCAAGGACGTTCTGATGGTTATCAAGGACGTTATGACAGAAAAACAGTTCATATATACGTACGCGAAAAAACAGGTTAGCGTCCTGCATTAAAATACCAAGTGTTTGCATGTCAAACTGTGAGGAATCATTCAACAAAGACAGAGACGTTTGATTCAGGGCGTTCTGATGTATTTCAAGGAAGTTATGACAGAAAATGTTTGACTTTTGTATGTACGTTAAAAGTACGAGTTGGCTATCCCTGCTTTAAAATACCAAGTGTTGCCTGTCAAACTATGAGGATTAACGCAAGAAGGAGAAATCGTTTTGTTCAAGGACGTTCTGATGGTTATCAAGGACGTTATGACAGAAAAACAGTTCATATATACGTACGCGAAAAAACGAGTTGGCAATCCCTGCCTTCAAATACCAAGTGTTGCATGTCCAACTGTGAGGAATAATGCAACAAGGACAAAGACGTTTGTTTCTGGGCGTTATGATGTATTTCAAGGAAGTTGTGACGGAAAAACTTTTTGACTTTTGTACGTGCGTGAAAAGTACGAGTTGGCTATTCCTGACTTAAAATACCAAGTGTTGCATGTCAAACTGTGAGGAATTATGCCACAAAGAAAATGAACTTTATTTCGAGACGTTCTGATTAATTTCAGGGAAGTTATGACATAAAAACATTTTCACTTTTGAACGTACGCGAAAAAAAGGGGTTGGCTATCCCTGCATTAAAATACCAAGTGTTGCATGTCAAACTGTGAGGAATCATTCAACAAAGGCAGAGACGTTTGATTCAGGGCGTTCTGATGTATTTCAAGGAAGTTATGACAGAAAATGTTTTGACTTTTGTATGTACGTTAAAAGGCACAGTTGGCTATCCCTGCTTTAAAATACCAAGTGTTGCCTGTCAAACTATGAGGATTAACGCAAGAAAGAGAAATCGTTTTGTTCAAGGACGTTCTGATGGTTATCAAGGACGTTATGACGAGAAAAACAGTTCATATACGTACGCGAAAAAAAAGAGTTGGCTATCCCTGCATTGAAATACCAAGTGTTGCATGTCAAACTGTGAGGAATCATTCAACAAAGACAGGGCGTTTGATTCAGGGCGTTCTGATGTATTTCAAGGAAGTTATGACAGAAAATGTTTTGACTTTTGTATGTACGTTAAAAGTACGAGTTGGCTATCCCTGCTTTAAAATACCAAGTGTTGCCTGTCAAACTATGAGGA